>OX246748.1:41394897-41434897 GCA_945910005.1 Isoperla grammatica | reverse complement strand
AACCTAACCTAACCTAACCTAACCTAACCTAACCTAACCTAACCTAACCTAACCTAACCTAACCTAACCTAACCTAACCTAACCTAACCTAACCTAACCTAACCTAACCTAACCTAACCTAACCTAACCTAACCTAACCTAACCTAACCTAACCTAACCTAACCTAACCTAACCTAACCTAACCTAACCTAACCTAACCTAACCTAACCTAACCTAACCTAACCTAACCTAACCTAACCTAACCTAACCTAACCTAACCTAACCTAACCTAACCTAACCTAACCTAACCTAACCTAACCTAACCTAACCTAACCTAACCTAACCTAACCTAACCTAACCTAACCTAACCTAACCTAACCTAACCTAACCTAACCTAACCTAACCTAACCTAACCTAACCTAACCTAACCTAACCTAACCTAACCTAACCTAACCTAACCTAACCTAACCTAACCTAACCTAACCTAACCTAACCTAACCTAACCTAACCTAACCTAACCTAACCTAACCTAACCTAACCTAACCTAACCTAACCTAACCTAACCTAACCTAACCTAACCTAACCTAACCTAACCTAACCTAACCTAACCTAACCTAACCTAACCTAACCTAACCTAACCTAACCTAACCTAACCTAACCTAACCTAACCTAACCTAACCTAACCTAACCTAACCTAACCTAACCTAACCTAACCTAACCTAACCTAACCTAACCTAACCTAACCTAACCTAACCTAACCTAACCTAACCTAACCTAACCTAACCTAACCTAACCTAACCTAACCTAACCTAACCTAACCTAACCTAACCTAACCTAACCTAACCTAACCTAACCTAACCTAACCTAACCTAACCTAACCTAACCTAACCTAACCTAACCTAACCTAACCTAACCTAACCTAACCTAACCTAACCTAACCTAACCTAACCTAACCTAACCTAACCTAACCTAACCTAACCTAACCTAACCTAACCTAACCTAACCTAACCTAACCTAACCTAACCTAACCTAACCTAACCTAACCTAACCTAACCTAACCTAACCTAACCTAACCTAACCTAACCTAACCTAACCTAACCTAACCTAACCTAACCTAACCTAACCTAACCTAACCTAACCTAACCTAACCTAACCTAACCTAACCTAACCTAACCTAACCTAACCTAACCTAACCTAACCTAACCTAACCTAACCTAACCTAACCTAACCTAACCTAACCTAACCTAACCTAACCTAACCTAACCTAACCTAACCTAACCTAACCTAACCTAACCTAACCTAACCTAACCTAACCTAACCTAACCTAACCTAACCTAACCTAACCTAACCTAACCTAACCTAACCTAACCTAACCTAACCTAACCTAACCTAACCTAACCTAACCTAACCTAACCTAACCTAACCTAACCTAACCTAACCTAACCTAACCTAACCTAACCTAACCTAACCTAACCTAACCTAACCTAACCTAACCTAACCTAACCTAACCTAACCTAACCTAACCTAACCTAACCTAACCTAACCTAACCTAACCTAACCTAACCTAACCTAACCTAACCTAACCTAACCTAACCTAACCTAACCTAACCTAACCTAACCTAACCTAACCTAACCTAACCTAACCTAACCTAACCTAACCTAACCTAACCTAACCTAACCTAACCTAACCTAACCTAACCTAACCTAACCTAACCTAACCTAACCTAACCTAACCTAACCTAACCTAACCTAACCTAACCTAACCTAACCTAACCTAACCTAACCTAACCTAACCTAACCTAACCTAACCTAACCTAACCTAACCTAACCTAACCTAACCTAACCTAACCTAACCTAACCTAACCTAACCTAACCTAACCTAACCTAACCTAACCTAACCTAACCTAACCTAACCTAACCTAACCTAACCTAACCTAACCTAACCTAACCTAACCTAACCTAACCTAACCTAACCTAACCTAACCTAACCTAACCTAACCTAACCTAACCTAACCTAACCTAACCTAACCTAACCTAACCTAACCTAACCTAACCTAACCTAACCTAACCTAACCTAACCTAACCTAACCTAACCTAACCTAACCTAACCTAACCTAACCTAACCTAACCTAACCTAACCTAACCTAACCTAACCTAACCTAACCTAACCTAACCTAACCTAACCTAACCTAACCTAACCTAACCTAACCTAACCTAACCTAACCTAACCTAACCTAACCTAACCTAACCTAACCTAACCTAACCTAACCTAACCTAACCTAACCTAACCTAACCTAACCTAACCTAACCTAACCTAACCTAACCTAACCTAACCTAACCTAACCTAACCTAACCTAACCTAACCTAACCTAACCTAACCTAACCTAACCTAACCTAACCTAACCTAACCTAACCTAACCTAACCTAACCTAACCTAACCTAACCTAACCTAACCTAACCTAACCTAACCTAACCTAACCTAACCTAACCTAACCTAACCTAACCTAACCTAACCTAACCTAACCTAACCTAACCTAACCTAACCTAACCTAACCTAACCTAACCTAACCTAACCTAACCTAACCTAACCTAACCTAACCTAACCTAACCTAACCTAACCTAACCTAACCTAACCTAACCTAACCTAACCTAACCTAACCTAACCTAACCTAACCTAACCTAACCTAACCTTTTTTTTTTTTTTTTTTTTTTTTTTTTTATAGATGGAGAACTCATTTACGAGCACTGTCAAGCAGTAGTGTGGGACTCATCGGATACCGAAATACCCACTAAACTCCATCTGGTCGTACCCCGCCTTCGGAACCGTCGTTTAGACATTACTTCAAAGGCGGGGCGGTCTAAAACAGTACCGGTGCCCTATCAGGGGCGCCGGGTCTGGTAGTAACATGCAGGGAATGGTTGTGCGGCATCCATCGCAAGACGGCCGTGCGCCCTCACGAAATCTCTGTAGACGGAGTCTAGGTCCAGCGTCTCCCCTCTACGCTTGAAGGCTTTTTCCACCAGTGTCAGAAGTTCTTTAGGATCGGTTGGCAGGTTCGCACACCGTAGCTGCATCCTGTCAACCGCCTCTGGCACCGGGAAGCATATTGTGTCCCCTTTGTTGTGCCTGAGCCTAACCAGGTGGCGCAGGGCCGTCGTCAAGTTGCCCACCTCCTCGATGCGGGCCAATCTGCAGGACTCCTCCAGTCCCTTGTACGTTGTTGCCGGGTCCAGAGCATGGGCCTTCTCCTCTTCCGAGGCTTGGTCTTCCGGGGATGTGCCTTGATCTTCTTTGGCTTTCTTCTTCTTGAAGAGTGTCGATCCCCTGACCCACAGCCTCCTCGTCCAGGTGGTTGAGGACATGTCACTGGTTGAAGGACCAGCCGCCTGCTCTTCTTTCTCCTTTTTTCTGGCCCTCCACGCGCTAGCCCTTTCGGCGTCGCGCTGGGCCTTCTTGGTCTTTTTCTTAAGGGTTTTGTCTTCCGTTTTGGTTCTGACGATCTGCCTCTTCTTTCTCCGACAAGACGGTTCTGACGAGGGAGTGGATGCTCCTCCAACCCTCTTCTGACTCAGTCATCAATGCGACAACTGAGTCGGGTGTTAAGCTCTTGCCTACGGCCCTCTCTGTCTCCTTCCGTAGGTCTTCCCACCGGGGGCACTCAAGTACCGCATGCCCGGGGTCGTCCACTCCCCCGCAGTGTCTGCAGGAGACGTCGTCCTCCTTTCCTATCCGAACGAGATAAGTCTGGAAGTTTCCGTGGCCGATCAGGAACTGGGTCAGGAAGTACTCCGTCTCCCCGGCCCTCCTTTCCAGCCACTCCCGGATGTTAGGGATAAGTCTCCTTGTCCAGTTTCCCGTCGTGGAGTGGTCCCATCTTTCCTGCCATTGGTCCAGGATCTCCCTTTCGATGTCCTTTCTCCTCTGTGCCCCCTCATGGTACACCCTACAGCGGCTCTCGATCATGAGGGCCACCGGGGGATATCCCGCGACGACGCACAGGGCGTTTGAAGACGCTGTTCTGTATGCCTGGGTGACCCTGATGTTGATCACCCTCTGCACTTTCTCGACCTTAGCTCGATGGCGGGCGTGTCGGACCGCGGTCTCCCACACAGGGCAAGCGTACAATACGACGGAGTACACCGCTGAGGCGAGAATCCGTCGAGTCCTCTGTGCCGGGCCCCTCTTGTTGGGCATCAGGCTCATGAGTTTCCTCATGGCCCGGGCGGCCTTCCCAGAGGCCCGGTCCACGTGAGACACCATTGACAGGTTCCTGTTCAGGGTCACACCCAGGTAATCCATCATCTCCTTGGTGGTGATCGTCGTCCCCCCGGCTCGGAACGTAGCCTCCGTGACCGTTCTCCTGCCACGTGCGATGATCGCCACCGTCTTGTGTGCTGCGATGGTTATGCCCATGTGCGTCGCCTCTCCAACGATGACTTCCAGGGCCCGACTACCGTTCTCTTCCAGAGTGGTCTTGCTTGTTCCCGTGATGACTGCGATGAGATCATTCGCATACCCCACCAATTTCACGTGTGGGATGCGGCACCTCAGCATCTTGTCGTAGAAGCAGTTCCACAGCGTAGGCCCCAGAATGGAGCCCTGCGGCACCCCGCAGGTCACCTCGTGGTAGACGCCCGGGCTGACTTCCAGTGTCCTGTTCGAGAGGTAGCTCTTCACGATGTTGACAATGTATGGGCTTATACCCTTTCGAGCTAGGGCCGACATGATGCCGGGCCATGGCGCAGAGTTGAACGCGTTCTGTACGTCGAAGGCGATCAGGGCACTCACTGGCTTTCCTTGTCTGTATGTGCCTCTTGCCTCCTCCCTGGTGGCCAGGTGGATGACCCGGCGGACCGCGTCCACCGTGGATCGGCCTTTCCGGAAGCCGTACTGGTCCTCGACGAGTCCTTCTCCGTCCTCTAGATCATGTTCCAGTCTACGGAGGACTAGCCTCTCGTAGACCTTCCCCAAGACGTCGAGGAGGCATATAGGTCTATATGTTAGGGCGTCAGCTTCCGCCTTCTTTGGCTTAGGGATAAGAACCAAAGAGGCTTTCTTCCATTCGGCTGGAAAAACTCCCTTCCGGAGGAGGCCGCTCATTAAAGCCGCCGCGGCCTTCGTCTGCACCCGCAGAAACAGCCTGACCACGACCGGGGGAATCCCATCTGGTCCAGGGGCCTTCCCGATCTTAATCCGGTCTGCCGCAGCCAAGATTTCAGCCTCTGAGAACGGCTGAACCTCCCCAGTCTCCTCCTCCCGGTCCCACAAAATGGCGGGTTGGGTCGGGAACAGAGACTGAGCAACCCGGAGTCTTTCCGCCGCGTCGGGGCTCGCCATCCTCTCCCGGAGCTTCCCTGTGACGACTTTGTAGGCCATACCCCAGGGATCCTTATTAACTGACTCCAAGAGTTCATTCCACTTTCCTCTCTGAGCTATGTGGATTGCCCTCTTTAGTGCCTTTTTGGCCACCTTATACCTGTTTCTCGCTTGGCGAACGCCCCCGGTATCCGTGTTCCTTCTTCCGCTTGCCCTAGTAAACCTTCTTCTCTCCCGGAGACAAGTTTTCCGGCATGTCGCGATCTCTTCACACCACCAGTGGACGGGCCTCCTCTTCGAGTTGGGCCTTCGTGACACGCAGTTCCTGTTCAGGATCGCCTGGATTTCCCTGACGCACCTCCCCGGATCATCCGTTGACCCGTCGAAGTTTGCCCTGGCCATCTCTACTGCCATCGCCTCGAGGGCTTCATCATCGACCTTCCAGGATCTCCTGCGGTGTTCAGCCGTGTGATCCTGTCTTCTGTCGGGTGCGGTGAGGCCGAACGTAATGTAGTGGTGGTCACTCAGGTTCTCGATTTCCGTGCGAACTCTCCACCCAATCAGCCTGTCGGTGGTGCCTTGCGACACCAGCGTGATGTCGATCACGGAGGAACTGCCGCCTCTTTCAAAGGTTGGGTTGTCCCCCACGTTAGCGATCGACATCCCGCTGCCCATCAACCATTCGGCAAATATTGTACCCCGCTCGTTTTCGTCCCGAGAACCCCAAAGAGGAGACTTTGCATTCAAGTCCCCTGCCAAGACGACTGGCTCCTTGGCGTCCCGGGCCGCTCTTCCTATCTCGTGCAGGAGCATTTCCAGGTGTTGGGCATTCCCGTTTGGCGAGAAATAAGCGCCGATGACCAGGCACTCGCTCGTCTCGAGCCAAACATACCCATTCCCTCCGCCCGTCCGAGTCGGGTGTACCCGCCCGCCAAATGTTCTCACCGCCACCGTCTGACAGGTGTCGAGCGACCATTTATTCTTACAGAACCTGATGTTGGGCTCGCAGACTACTGCAACGTCTATGTTCCACTGCTGCACCGTGGCCAGCAGGAGGTCCATAGCGCCCCAGCATCTGTTGGCGTTTGTCTGCAGGAAATTCAGCGTTCTGAGCTCCATTTCCTTTTTTTTTTTTTTTTTTTTTAGGGTTGATTCTTGCCCCCCTCCAAGGGCTCCAAGGACGGGAAGGATTCGGAATCGCTCTCCATAGCCTCCCTGCTTAAAGACGGTTCCCTCCTGCCGCCCTTGGCGTTCCTCTGTCTCCGGGCTTTCGCAAGTGCTGTCCTGAAGGCCTTACACCTCCCGGAGCCCAAGGCGTGATCTTCTTTGCACAGGACGCAGGAGGGCTTCTTCTCCTTGCAGTCTCTGCTCAGGTGCCCCTCTCCCCCACAACTCCGACAGAGTTTCGATCTATCTGGGCCATTACACTTGTTGGCGGCATGATCGTATCCCCAACACCTCGGGCACCTCTTCACTTCCAGCCTTTTCTCCACCGGACAGCAGGCCGGTCCCACCCTCAAGTGGCCCTTTTGGGTGAGCTGCTCGGCCTTCGGCCTGCTCAGCGTAACCGTCACCGCCTGTGTGTTCTGGCGGTGCGGCCTCAGGTGCCCGACCTTGATGGACTGGTCTGCCCCGACTGCCTGTTCTATTGCTGTCTGGACCTCTGCCTTGGTGGCCAGTTCATCGAGGCCTCTCAGGTGAACCACCTCCGACCTCGCCCGGGGGCCGACCCGGCTCACCTTGAGACTCTTGGCCTCCAGGAGCTCCCGCACCTTGTCCATGGCGTCCTCGTTCTTGTCCATGACAATGAGGAGCTTTTCTTCTTTTGTGCTCCGCAGGGACTGGATGCATTCGCAACCGGGCCTGCCACCCACCGCCTCCCGGACGTCTTTCAGGACGTCCTTATAGGTGAGCTTGTCCCCCACCTCTATCGAGAGAGCCAAGGTGTTCCTCTCTCTGGCCCCTTTCTCTTTTGGTGCCGTGCTGCTGGCCTGCGCCTTTGCCCTCTTCGCGGCGGTGGTGAAGATTGTGACCTTCGCATCCACCCCGCGGAAAACTGCCTGAGTCAGGTTTTTAAGCCTTTCCTCAGACAGCGTCTCCACGTGATGGATGGCTACCTCCTTGTCGTTGATGGAGTCTTCCTTAAGGGCCTGGAGCCGGTCCCATATAGCCTTCTCGGACCCGTCATGGTGGAGTTTGACGACCTTCTGCAGAGTTTCGGTCACGCTTCCCCCAGGACCCCTCTTCCGGGTGAGCTGCTCCAGCACCCCGACCTCGTCTTTCATATTTGCAATACCGGGAAACCTGTCCCGGTAATGCCGCTGGATGGAAAGATTCATCTCGGGGTCTTTCGGTTCCACGAGGACGCATTTGACCGTGTCCTCCGATGTGGTCAAGGGATTACCTACTTTGACTGCCACATTTGTGAACACAGAGTCCTCCCACTTGCGACCCGCGATGGCCTCGTAGTCGGCGTAGGAGTTAACTCCCTCCAGACTCCCGACCGTCGGTGCCTTCCCGCCGCGGACCCATGCCTCCGTCTGGGTGCCTGCCTCACAGGTGCTCTTGGTCGCATGCGTGCAGGAGTCACAAGTGTTGTTGCTGCCTCCCTGCGCGGTCTCCTGCACTGGCGTCTGTGTGCTGCTTGAGGTTAGCTGCTTTCCCTGCTGCTCATGCCTCGAGACTTTCGTCCCTTGGCTAGCCAAGTCAAGCGAGGCCACCTCGCCAAAGAAGGTTTGGACCTTGTCCCTCTTTAATTTGGCTGCCAGCCTACTCAGCTCATACGTCTTGTCCTTGATGTCCCTCTTGGTGTTGGTGGTAACCAATCCCTCCAGGTCCTTCAAACCGTCTAAGATCTGTATGACGGTCCTTTCCAGCAGCTGGGCATCAATTGCCTCTTCCCGCCGCTTTCTCTTTCCCTGCTCTTCCTCGGGGGAATCGTCCAGGAGCACTACCTCCTCCCGGCGCTCATCTTCCGAGGAAGCGGGTGTCTTGTTTGAACCCCCACTAGGGGGGGTTCTCTTCAAAATTCCTGAACGAGCAAATGGATTTCCAATCCGAAGGTCTCCAACGGACCCCCAAATCCCCTTTTGCTTATTCTTCTTCGACTTCTCCTTTGGGGTGACCGAATGGTCTGTCGCCCCATCTCCTCGTGGCGTTACCGCCAGGACGCTGTTGCTCCCCCCAGAACCGTAGGAGCTGCTCCTCTTGTGACAGAGAAGGAGGGATTCTCCACCTGTGGTGGTACCCTCCTGGGGTATATCCGGGATATTTGCAGAGTCCATTTTGTTTTGTTTTTGGAGATCGTTTGGCACCATGAATGGTGAGCCCCCCCACCGCGACAAGGCGACCTCCGTCGGGGGGGAACCTAACCTAACCTAACCTAACCTAACCTAACCTAACCTAACCTAACCTAACCTAACCTAACCTAACCTAACCTAACCTAACCTAACCTAACCTAACCTAACCTAACCTAACCTAACCTAACCTAACCTAACCTAACCTAACCTAACCTAACCTAACCTAACCTAACCTAACCTAACCTAACCTAACCTAACCTAACCTAACCTAACCTAACCTAACCTAACCTAACCTAACCTAACCTAACCTAACCTAACCTAACCTAACCTAACCTAACCTAACCTAACCTAACCTAACCTAACCTAACCTAACCTAACCTAACCTAACCTAACCTAACCTAACCTAACCTAACCTAACCTAACCTAACCTAACCTAACCTAACCTAACCTAACCTAACCTAACCTAACCTAACCTAACCTAACCTAACCTAACCTAACCTAACCTAACCTAACCTAACCTTTTTTTTTTTTTTTTTTTTTATAGATGGAGAACTCATTTACGAGCACTGTCAAGCAGTAGTGTGGGACTCATCGGATACCGAAATACCCACTAAACTCCATCTGGTCGTACCCCGCCTTCGGAACCGTCGTTTAGACATTACTTCAAAGGCGGGGCGGTCTAAAACAGTACCGGTGCCCTATCAAGGGCGCCGGGTCTGGTAGTAACATGCAGGGAATGGTTGTGCGGCATCCATCGCAAGACGGCTGTGCGCCCTCACGAAATCTCTGTAGACGGAGTCTAGGTCCAGCGTCTCCCCTCTACGCTTGAAGGCTTTTTCCACCAGTGTCAGAAGTTCTTTAGGATCGGTTGGCAGGTTCGCACACCGTAGCTGCATTCTGTCAACCGCCTCTGGCACCGGGAAGCATATTGTGTCCCCTTTGTTATGCCTGAGCCTAACCAGGTGGCGCAGGGCCGTCGTCAAGTTGCCCACCTCCTCGATGCGGGCCAATCTGCAGGACTCCTCCAGTCCCTTGTACGTTGTTGCCGGGTCCAGAGCAGGGGCCTTCTCCTCTTCCGAGGCTTGGTCTTCCGGGGATGTGCCTTGATCTTCTTTGGCTTTCTTCTTCGTGAAGAGTGTCGATCCCCTGACCCACAGCCTCCTCGTCCAGGTGGTCGAGGACATGTCACTGGTTGAAGGACCAGCCGCCTGCTCTTCTTTCTCCTTTTTTCTGGCCCTCCACGCGCTAGCCCTTTCGGCGTCGCGCTGGGCCTTCTTGGTCTTTTTCTTAAGGGTTTCGTCTTCCGTTTTGGTTCTGACGATCTGCCTCTTCTTTCTCCGACAAGACGGTTCTGACGAGGGAGTGGATGCTCCTCCAACCCTCTTCTGACTCAGTCATCAATGCGACAACTGAGTCGGGTGTTAAGCTCTTGCCTACGGCCCTCTCTGTCTCCTTCCGTAGGTCTTCCCACCGGGGGCACTCAAGTACCGCATGCCCGGGGTCGTCCACTCCCCCGCAGTGTCTGCAGGAGACGTCGTCCTCCTTTCCTATCCGAACGAGATAGGTCTGGAAGTTTCCGTGGCCGATCAGGAACTGGGTCAGGAAGTACTCCGTCTCCCCGGCCATCCTTTCCAGCCACTCCCGGATGTTAGGGATAAGTCTCCTTGTCCAGTTTCCCGTCGTGGAGTGGTCCCATCTTTCCTGCCATTGGTCCAGGATCTCCCTTTCGATGTCCTTTCTCCTCTGTGCCCCCTCATGGTACACCCTACAGCGGCTCTCGATCATGAGGGCCACCGGGGGATATCCCGCGACGACGCACAGGGCGTTTGAAGACGCTGTTCTGTATGCCTGGGTGACCCTGATGTTGATCACCCTCTGCACTTTCTCGACCTTAGCTCGATGGCGGGCGTGTCGGACCGCGGTCTCCCACACAGGGCAAGCGTACAATACGACGGAGTACACCGCAGAGGCGAGAATCCGTCGAGTCCTCTGTGCCGGGCCCCTCTTGTTGGGCATCAGGCTCATGAGTTTCCTCATGGCCCGGGCGGCCTTCCCAGAGGCCCGGTCCACGTGAGACACCATTGACAGGTTCCTGTTCAGGGTCACACCCAGGTAATCCATCATCTCCTTGGTGGTGATCGTCGTCCCCCCGGCTCGGAACGTAGCCTCCGTGACCGTTCTCCTGCCACGTGCGATGATCGCCACCGTCTTGTGTGCTGCGATGGTTATGCCCATGTGCGTCGCCTCTCCAACGATGACTTCCAGGGCCCGACTACCGTTCTCTTCCAGAGTGGTCTTGCTTGTTCCCGTGATGACTGCGATGAGATCATCCGCATACCCCACCAATTTCACGTGTGGGATGCGGCACCTCAGCATCTTGTCGTAGAAGCAGTTCCACAGCGTAGGCCCCAGAATGGAGCCCTGCGGCACCCCGCAGGTCACCTCGTGGTAGACGCCCGGGCTGACTTCCAGTGTCCTGTTCGAGAGGTAGCTCTTCACGATGTTGACAATGTATGGGCTTATACCCTTTCGAGCTAGGGCCGACATGATGCCGGGCCATGGCGCAGAGTTGAACGCGTTCTGTACGTCGAAGGCGATCAGGGCACTCACTGGCTTTCCTTGTCTGTATGTGCCTCTTGCCTCCTCCCTGGTGGCCAGGTGGATGACCCGGCGGACCGCGTCCACCGTGGATCGGCCTTTCCGGAAGCCGTACTGGTCCTCGACGAGTCCTTCTCCGTCCTCTAGATCATGTTCCAGTCTACGGAGGACTAGCCTCTCGTAGACCTTCCCCAAGACGTCGAGGAGGCATATAGGTCTATATGTTAGGGCGTCGGCTTCCGCCTTCTTTGGCTTAGGGATAAGAACCAAAGAGGCTTTCTTCCATTCGGCTGGAAAAACTCCCTTCCGGAGGAGGCCGCTCATTAAAGCCGCCGCGGCCTTCGTCTGCACCCGCAGAAACAGCCTGACCACGACCGGGGGAATCCCATCTGGTCCAGGGGCCTTCCCGATCTTAATCCGGTCTGCCGCAGCCAAGATTTCAGCCTCTGAGAACGGCTGAACCTCCCCAGTCTCCTCCTCCCGGACCCACGAAATGGCGGGTTGGGTCGGGAACAGAGACTGAGCAACCCGGAGTCTTTCCGCCGCGTCGGGGCTCGCCACCCTCTCCCGGAGCTTCCCTGTGACGACTTTGTAGGCCATACCCCAGGGATCCTTATTAACTGACTCCAAGAGTTCATTCCACTTTCCTCTCTGAGCTATGTGGATTGCCCTCTTTAGTGCCTTTTTGGCCACCTTATACCTGTTTCTCGCTTGGCGAACGCCCCCGGTATCCGTGTTCCTTCTTCCGCTTGCCCTAGTAAACCTTCTTCTCTCCCGGAGACAAGTTTTCCGGCATGTCGCGATCTCTTCACACCACCAGTGGACGGGCCTCCTCTTCGAGTTGGGCCTTCGTGACACGCAGTTCCTGTTCAGGATCGCCTGGATTTCCCTGACGCACCTCCCCGGATCATCCGTTGACCCGTCGAAGTTTGCCCTGGCCATCTCTACTGCCATCGCCTCGAGGGCTTCATCATCGACCTTCCAGGATCTCCTGCGGTGTTCAGCCGTGTGATCCTGTCTTCTGTCGGGTGCGGTGAGGCCGAACGTGATGTAGTGGTGGTCACTCAGGTTCTCGATTTCCGTGCGAACCCTCCACCCAATCAGCCTGTCGGTGGTGCCTTGCGACACCAGCGTGATGTCGATCACGGAGGTACTGCCGCCTCTTTCAAAGGTTGGATTGTCCCCCACGTTAGCGATCGACATCCCGCTGCCCATCAACCATTCGGCAACGATTGTACCCCGCTCGTTTTCGTCCCGAGAACCCCAAAGAGGAGACTTTGCATTCAGATCCCCTGCCAAGACGACTGGCTCCTTGGCGACCCGGGCCGCTCTTCCTATCTCGTGCAGGAGCATTTCCAGGTGTTGGGCATTCCCGTTTGGCGAGAAATAAGCGCCGATGACCAGGCACTCGCTCGTCTCGAGCCAAACATACCCATTCCCTCCGCCCGTCCGAGTCGGGTGTACCCGCCCGCCAAATGTTCTCACCGCCACCGTCTGACAGGTGTCGAGCGACCATTTATTCTTACAGAACCTGATGTTGGGCTCGCAGACTACTGCAACGTCTATGTTCCACTGCTGCACCGTGGCCAGCAGGAGGTCCATAGCGCCCCAGCATCTGTTGGCGTTTGTCTGCAGGAAATTCAGCGTTCTGAGCTCCATTTCCTTTTTTTTTTTTTTTTTTAGGGTTGATTCTTGCCCCCCTCCAAGGGCTCCAAGGACGGGAAGGATTCGGAATCGCTCTCCATAGCCTCCCTGCTTAAAGACGGTTCCTTCCTGCCGCCCTTGGCGTTCCTCTGTCTCCGGGCTTTCGCAAGTGCTGTCCTGAAGGCCTTACACCTCCCGGAGCCCAAGGCGTGATCTTCTTTGCACAGGACGCAGGAGGGCTTCTTCTCCTTGCAGTCTCTGCTCAGGTGCCCCTCTCCCCCGCAACTCCGACAGAGTTTCGATCTATCTGGGCCATTACACTTGTTGGCGGCATGATCGTATCCCCAACACCTCGGGCACCTCTTCACTTCCAGCCTTTTCTCCACCGGACAGCAGGCCGGTCCCACCCTCAAGTGGCCCTTTTGTGTGAGCTGCTCGGCCTTCGGCCTGCTCAGCGTAACCGTCACCGCCTGTGTGTTCTGGCGGTGCGGCCTCAGTGGCCCGACCTTGATGGACTGGTCTGCCCCGACTGCCTGTTCTATTGCTGTCTGGACCTCTGCCTTGGTGGCCAGTTCATCGAGGCCTCTCAGGTGAACCACCTCCGACCTCGCCCGGGGGCCGACCCGGCTCACCTTGAGACTCTTGGCCTCCAGGAGCTCCCGCACCTTGTCCATGGCGTCCTCGTTCTTGTCCATGACAATGAGGAGCTTTTCTTCTTTTGTGCTCCGCAGGGACTGGATGCATTCGCAACCGGGCCTGCCACCCACTGCCTCCCGGACGTCTTTCAGGACGTCCTTATAGGTGAGCTTGTCCCCCACCTCTATCGAGAGAGCCAAGGTGTTCCTCTCTCTGGCCCCTTTCTCTTTTGGTGCCGTGCTGCTGGCCTGCGTCTTTGCCCTCTTCGCGGCGGTGGTGAAGATTGTGACCTTCGCATCCACCCCGCGGAAAACCGCCTGAGTCAGGTTTTTAAGCCTTTCCTCAGACAGCGTCTCCACGTGATGGAGGGCTACCTCCTTGTCGTTGCTGGAGTCTTCCTTAAGGGCCTGGAGCCGGTCCCATATAGCCTTCTCGGACCCGTCATGGTGGAGTTTGACGACCTTCTGCAGAGTTTCGGTCACGCTTCCCCCAGGACCCCTCTTCCGGGTGAGCTGCTCCAGCACCCCGACCTCGTCTTTCATATTTGCAATACCGGGAAACCTGTCCCGGTAATGCCGCTGGATGGAAATATTCATCTCGGGGTCTTTCGGTTCCACGAGGACGCATTTGACCGTGTCCTCCGATGTGGTCAAGGGATTACCTACTTTGACTGCCACATTTGTGAACACAGAGTCCTCCCACTTGCGGCCCGCGATGGCCTCGTAGTCGGCGTAGGAGTTAACTCCCTCCAGACTCCCGACCGTCAGTGCCTTCCCGCCGCGGACCCATGCCTCCGTCTGGGTGCCTGCCTCACAGGTGCTCTTGGTCGCATGCGTGCAGGAGTCACAAGTGTTGTTGCTGCCTCCCTGCGCGGTCTCCTGCACTGGCGTCTGTGTGCTGCTTGAGGTTAGCTGCTTTTCCTGCTGCTCATGCCTCGAGACTTTCGTCCCTTGGCTAGCCAAGGCAAGCGAGGCCACCTCGCCAAAGAAGGTTTGGACCTTGTCCCTCTTTAATTTGGCTGCCAGCCTACTCAGCTCATACGTCTTGTCCTTGATGTCCCTCTTGGTGTTGGTGGTAACCAATCCCTCCAGGTCCTTCAAACCGTCTAAGATCCGTATGACGGTCCTTTCCAGCAGCTGGGCATCAATTGCCTCTTCCCGCCGCTTTCTCTTTCCCTGCTCTTCCTCGGGGGAATCGTCCAGGAGCACTACCTCCTCCCGGCGCTCATCTTCCGAGGAAGCGGGTGTCTTGTTTGAACCCCCACTAGGAGGGGTTCTCTTCAAAATTCCTGAACGAGCAAATGGATTTCCAATCCGAAGGTCTCCAACGGACCCCCAAATCCCCTTTTGCTTATTCTTCTTCAAATTCTCCTTTGGGGTGACCGAATGGTCTGTCGCCCCATCTCTTCGTGGCGTTAACGCCAGGACGCTGTTGCTCCCCCCAGAACCGTAGGAGCTGCTCCTCTTGTGACAGAGAAGGAGGGATTCTCCACCTGTGGTGGTACCCTCCTGGGGTATATCCGGGATATTTGCAGAGTCCATTTTGTTTGTTTTTGGAGATCGTTTGGCACCATGAATGGTGAGCCCCCCCACCGCGACAAGGCGACCTCCGTCGGGGGGGAACCTAACCTAACCTAACCTAACCTAACCTAACCTAACCTAACCTAACCTAACCTAACCGAACCTAACCTAACCTAACCTAACCTAACCTAACCTAACCTAACCTAACCTAACCTAACCTAACCTAACCTAACCTAACCTAACCTAACCTAACCTAACCTAACCTAACCTAACAATTCATACTCTATACATAAAACATGTTAATGCTTGCCTTGCATTAATGGTTAGCCGAGGAAACATGTTTTAATGTTGGCGTGATGACGAGCTATCTGAATACAACAAGCTATGCCATACATTGAGACCAGTGTGTTATCTACCAGTGTAAGCAACGCTACTTCCATCGATTGGCGTGGCGTACGAAGTAATGTTGTAGCTTCGAATACTTGAGGTCTGGGGTTCGAGACCCGGTACACCCACTCTTTTTTGTTCCACCATTTTCACGCATTAATATCAATGCATCAACGTGAATGGACACGGTTTATTTTTTACCGGTGAAACGGCTCGTTGTTACCACAAACGATTTACTCTTTCGCGATCACGCGATCAAGATCTATCAAAGGCGATTTTAAAAAGACAATGTGTTGAAACTGAATTTTTAAAGTTAGTTAAAAAACGGCTTCCTGGATATTCTTGGATGTTTTTTAAATCCAATGAGACCCTCGCTGTCCATAAATCTATCTAGCTTTGGTGTTACAATTACAATAAGAATGAATCGAGATACAATGAGATGTATTCATGCATACATTGAGAGCAGTGGGTTATCTATCAGTGTAAGCGATCCAACTTCCATCGAGTGGCATGGCGTACGGGGTAGCGACGCCGACTAGTGTTTTCGCGGTCCGGGGTTCTAGTCCCGTAACCGGCAGTCTTTTTTTCTTCCATATTCAGAGAAGCAAAGTTGAGAAGGGTTTACTAAGGGAAATTTTTTTTTCAAGCGCTCGTAGCTACCATACGGGATGGTCAAATTTGTTTTTGTATTTTTATTTATTTTTTTTGCGTTAATTATCTAGACATCCTGAAAACAAAAATGTGCTGTTTGCAATCCATGTGCCTAACATCTCCCTAATGTGGCTCTCGCCACTCCGTCACCCTTGCGGCCCTCTT
Source organism: Isoperla grammatica (assembly GCA_945910005.1). Classification (NCBI taxonomy): domain Eukaryota; kingdom Metazoa; phylum Arthropoda; class Insecta; order Plecoptera; family Perlodidae; genus Isoperla; species Isoperla grammatica. The sequence goes on along the minus strand of OX246748.1, from coordinate 41,418,701 downwards.
TGCAATCCAAGCGTCTAACAATCTCCCCAGTGTTGCTTTCGCCACTCCGTCATACTTGCGGCCCTCTTTGCAAACCAAAAGCCTTACAATCTCCCCAATGTGGCTCTCTTCACACCGTCATACTTGCGGCCCTCTTTGCAATCCAAGCGCCTAACAATCTCCCTAATGTGGCTCTCGTCGCTCCGTCATACTTGCGGCCCTCTTTGCAATACAAGTGCCTACTAATTTCCCCAATGTGGCTCTCTTCACACCGTCATACTTGCGGCCCTCTTTGCAATCCAAACGCCTAACAATCTCCCCAATGTGGCTCTCGTCACTCCACCATACTTGCGGCCCTCTTTGCAATCCAAGCACCTAACAATCTTCTTAATGTGGCTCTCGTCACTGCACCATACTTGCGGCTTTCTTTGCAATCCAAGCGCCTAACAATCTCCCCAGTGTTGCTCTCGTCACTCCACCATACCTGCGGCCCTCTTTGCAATCAAAACGCCTTACAATCTCCCCGATGTGGCTCTCGCCACTCCGTCATACTTAAGGCCCTCTTTGCAATCCAAGCGCCAAACAATCTCCCCAATGTGGTTCTCGCCACTCCGTCATACTTGCGGCCCTCCTTGCAATCAAAGCGCATACAAAATCTCCCCGATGTGGCTCTCGTCACACCGTCATACTTGCGGCCCTCTTTTCAAACAAGGGCCTTACAATCTCCCCAGTGTTGCTTTCCCACTCCGTCATACTTGCGGCCCTCTTTGCAATCCAAGCGCCTAACAATCTCCCCAATGTGGCTCACGTCACACCGTCATACTTGCGGCCCTCTTTGCAATACAAGCGTCTCACAATCTCTCCAATGTGGCTCTCGTCACTCCCCCATACTTGCGGCCCTCTTTGCAATCCAAGTGCCTAACAATCTCCCCAATATGGCTCTCGCCACTCCGCCATACTTGCGGCCCTCTTTGCAATCAAAGCGCCTAACAATCTCCCCAAGGTGGCACTTTCACTCCGTCACTCTTGCGGCCCTCTTTGCAATCCAAGCGCCTAACAATCTCTCCAATGTGGCTCTCGTCACTCCGGCATACTTGCGGCCCTCTTGAATCAGAGCGCCTAACAATCTCCCCAATGTGGCTCTCGCCACTCCGTCATACTTGCGGCCCTCTTTGCAATCCAAGCGCCTCACAATCTCCCCAAGGTGGCACTTTCACTCCGTCACTCTTGCGGCCCTCTTTGCAATCCAAGCGCCTAACAATCTCCCCCATGTGGTTCTCGCCACTCCGTCATACTTGCGGCCCTCTTTGCAATCAAAGCGCCTAACAATCTCCCCGATGTGGCTCTCGCCACTCCGTCATACTTCCGGCCCTCTTTTCAATCCAAGCGCCTAACAATCTCCCCAATGTGGCTCTCGTCACTTTGTCATACTTGCGGCCCTCTTTGCAATCCAAGCGCCTAACAATCTCTCGATGTGGTTCTCGTCACTCCGCCATACTTGCGGCCCTCTTTGCAGTCCAAGCGCCTAACAATCTCCCCAATGTGGCTCTCGTCACACCGCCATGCTTGCGGCCCTCTTTGCAATTCAAGCGCCTAACAATCTCCCCAGTGTGGCTCTCGTCATTCCGCCATACTTGCGGCCCTCTTTGCAATCCAAAAGCCTAACAATCTCCCCAATGTGGCTCTCGTTACTCCGTCACCTTGCGGCCCTCTTTGCAATCCAAGCGGGTAACAATCTCCCCAATGTGGCTCTCGTCACTCCACCTATATTTGCGGCCCTCTGTGCAATCAAAGCGCCTAACAATCTCCCCAGTGTTGCTCTCGCCACTCCGTCAAACTTGCGGCCCTCTTTGCAATCCAAGCGCCTAATTATGTCCCCAATGTGGCTCTCGTCACACCGTCATACTTGCGGCCCTCTTTGCCATCCAAGCGCCTAACACTCTCCCCAATGTGGCATTCGCCACTCCGTCATCCTTGCGGCCCTCTTTGCAATCAGAGCGCCTTACAATCTCTACGATGTGGCTTTCGCCACTCCGCCATTATTGCGGCCCTCTTTGCAATCCAAGCGCCTAACAATCTCCCCAATATGGCTCTCGTCACTCCACCATACTTGCGGCCCTCTTTGCAATCAAAACGCTTAACAATCTCCCCAATGTGGCTCTCGTCAAACCTTCATACTTGCGGCACTCTTTGCAATCCAAGTGCCTAACATATCCCCAATGTATCTCTCGTCACTCCGTCATACTTGCGGCCCTCTTTGCAATCCAAGCGCCTCACAAACTCCCCAATGTGGCTCTCGTCACTCCGTCATACTTGCGGCCCTCTTTGCAATCCAAGTGCCTCACATCTCCCAAATGGGCCTGTCGTCACTCCATCATACTTGCGGCCCTCTTTGCAATCCAAGCGCCTCACAATCTCCCCAATGTGGCTCTCGTCACTCTGTCATACTTGCGTCAATCCAAGCGCCTAACAATCTCCCCGATGTGGCTCTCGCCACTCCGCCATACTTGCGGCCCTCTTTGCAATCCAAGCGCCTAGCAAACTCCCCAAGGTGGCCCCAAGCGCCTAACAATCTCTCCGATGTGGATCTCGTCACTCCGTCATACTTGCGGCCCTCTTTGCAATCCAAGCGCCTAACAATCTCCCCGATGTGGCTCTCGCCACTCCGCCATACTTGCGGCCCCCTTTGCAATCCAAGCGCCTAACAAACTCCCCAATGTGGCTCTCGTCACTCCGTCATACTTGCGGCCCTCTTTGCAATCCAAGCGCCTAACAATCTCCCCAGTGTGGCTCTCGTAACTCCACCATACTGGCGGCCCCCTTGGCAATCCAAGCGCCTAACAATCTCCCCAATGTGGCTCTCGTCGCTCTGTCATACTTGCGGCCCTCTTTGCAATCCAAGTGCCAAACAATCTCCCCAATGTGGGTCTCGTCACACCGTCATACTTGCGGCCCCCTTTGCAATCCAAGCGCATAACAATCTCCCCAATATGGCTCTTTGCAATCAGAGCGCCTTTCAATCTCCCCGATGTAGATCTCGCCACTCCGTCATCCTTGCGGCCCTCTTTGCAATCCAAGCGCCTAACAATCTCCCCAATGTGGCTCTCGTCACTCCACCTATATTTTCGGCCCTCTGTGCAATCAAAGCGCCTAACAATCTCCCCAGTGTTGCTCTCGCCACTCCGTCAAACTTGCGGCCCTCTTTGCAATCCAAGCGCCTAATTTTGTCCCCAATGTGGCTCTCGTCACACCGTCATACTTGCGGCCCTCTTTGCCATCCAAGCGCCTAACAATCTCCCCAATGTGGCTCTCGCCACTCCGTCATACTTGCGGCCCTCTTTGCAATCAGAGCGCCTTACAATCTCCCCGATGTGGCTTTCGCCACTCCGCCCTTATTGCGGCCCTCTTTGCAATCCAAGCGCCTAACAATCTCCCCAATATGGCTCTCGTCACTCCACCATACTTGCGGCCCTCTTTGCAATCAAAACGCTTAACAATCTCCCCAATGTGGCTCTCGTCAAACCTTCATACTTGCGGCCCTCTTTGCAGTCCAAGTGCCTAACATATCCCCAATGTATCTCTCGTCACTCCGTCATACTTGCGGCCCTCTTTGCAATCCAAGCGCCTCACAAACTCCCTAATGTGGCTCTCGTCACTCCGTCATACTTGCGGCCCTCTTTGCAATCCAAGCGCCTAACAATCTCCCCAGTGTGGCTCTCGTAACTCCACCATACTTGCGGCCCTCTTGGCAATCCAAGCGCCTAACAATCTCCCCAATTTGGCTCTCGTCGCTCCGTCATACTTGCGGCCCTCTTTGCAATCCAAGTGCCAAACAATCTCCCCAATGTGGCTCTCGTCACACCGTCACTCGTCACACCAGTAGAGTTACTACGTCACCAAGGATTATTGTTGACCTTAAGTTCGACGCTACGACTAACTAGGTACCACCGTTCATCCACAATCGGTACCGAAAGTGGAACTTGACAAGAAAATCTTTGAAATTTCGGCGACGCCTCACGTCGCTCACAAAAAACATAGCGACCTGATGATTTTTTTGAAAGTAGACCATGTTCATATCTACCTTGAGAAGTAACTTTAAGATCCCCCAATTAAACAATATAGCCGTAAAGAATATAATTCTAAAAAACAGAGTGTCTTTGAGCACGTCTTTGACGACGCGTAGCGTCTCTTGTTAAATGGTTAATATAATAATGATTAGAGTTTCTCCGTTGGACATTCATACTCTATACATAAAACATGTTAATGCTTGCCTTGCATTAATGGTTAGCCGAGGAAACATGTTTTAATGTTGGCGTGATGACGAGCTATCTGAATACAACAAGCTATGCCATACATTGAGACCAGTGTGTTATCTACCAGTGTAAGCAACGCTACTTCCATCGATTGGCGTGGCGTACGAAGTAACGTTGTAGCTTCGAATAGTTGAGGTCTGGGGTTCGAGACCCGGTACACCCACTCTTTTTTGTTCCACCATTTTCACGCATTAATATCAATGCATCAACGTGAATGGACACGGTTTATTTTTTACCGGTTAAACGGCTCGTTGTTACCACAAACGATTTACTCTTTCGCGATCACGCGATCAAGATCTATCAAAGGCGATTTTAAAAAGACAATGTGTTGAAACTTAATTTTTAGAGTTAGTTAAAAAACGGCTTCCTGGATATTCTTGGATGTTTTTTAAATCCAATGAGACCCTCGCTGTCCATAAATCTATCTAGCTTTGGTGTTACAATTACAATAAGAATGAATCGAGATACAATGAGATGTATTCATGCATACATTGAGAGCAGTGGGTCATCTATCAGTGTAAGCGATCCAACTTCCATCAAGTGGCATGGCGTACGGGGTAGCGACGCCGACTAGTGTATTCGCGGTCCGGGGTTCGAGTCCCGTAACCGGCAGTCTTTTTTGTCTTCCATATTCAGAGAAGCAAAGTTGAGAAGGGTTTACTAAGGGGAAATTTTTTTTTCAAGCGCTCGTAGCTACCATACGGGATGGTCAAATTTGTTTTTGTATTTTTATTTATTTTTTTTGCGTTAATTATCTAGACATCCTGAAAACAAAAATGTGCTGTTTGCAATCCATGTGCCTAACATCTCCCTAATATGGCTCTCGCCACTCCGTCACTCTTGCGGCCCTCTTTGCAATCCAAGCGCCTAACACTCTCACCGATGTGGCTCTCGCCACTTCGTCATACTTGCGGCCCTCTTTTCAATCCAAGCGCCTAACAATCTCCCCAATGTGGCTCTCGTCACTTTGTCATACTTGCGGCCCTCTTTGCAATCCAAGCGCCTAACAATCTCTCGATGTGGTTCTCGTCACTCCGCCATACTTGCGGCCCTCTTTGCAGTCCTAGCGCCTAACAATCTCCCGAATGTGGCTCTCGTCACACCGTCATGCTTGCGGCCCTCTTTGAAATTCAAGCGCCTAACAATCTCCCCAGTGTGGCTCTCGTCACTCTGCCATACTTGCGGCCCTCTTTGCAATCCAAGCGCCTAATTATGTCCCTAATGTAGCTCTCGTCACACCGTCATACTTGCGGCCCTCTTTGCCATCCAAGCGCCTAACAATCTCCCCAATGTGGCTCTCGCCACTCCGTCATACTTGCGGCCCTCTTTGCAATCAGAGCGCCTTACAATCTCCCCGATGCTGATTTCGCCACTCCGTCATACTTGCGGCCCTCTTTGCAATCCAAGCGCCTACTAATTTCCCCAATGTGGCTCTCTTCACACCGTCATACTTGCGGCCCTCTTTGCAATCCAAACGCCTAACAATCTCCCCAATGTGGCTCTCGTCACTCCACCATACTTGCGGCCCTCTTTGCAATCCAAGCACCTAACAATCTTCCCAATGTGGCTTTCGTCACTGCACCATACTTGCGGCCCTCTTTGCAATCCAAGCGCCAAACAATCTCCCCAATGTGGTTCTCGCCACTCCGTCATACTTGCGGCCCTCCTTGCAATCAAAGCGCATATAAAATCTCCCCGATGTGGCTCTCGTCACACCGTCATACTTGCGGCCCTCTTTTCAAACAAGGGCCTTACAATCTCCCCAGTGTTGCTTTCCCACTCCGTCATACTTGCGGCCCTCTTTGCAATCCAAGCGCCTAACAATCTCCCCAATGTGGCTCACGTCACACCGTCATACTTGCGGCCCTCTTTGCAATACAAGCGTCTCACAATCTCTCCAATGTGGCTCTCGTCACTCCCCCATACTTGCGGCCCTCTTTGCAATCCAAGTGCCTAACAATCTCCCCAATATGGCTCTCGCCACTCCGCCATACTTGCGGCCCTCTTTGCAATCAAAGCGCCTAACAATCTCCCCAAGGTGGCACTTTCACTCCGTCACTCTTGCGGCCCTCTTTGCAATCCAAGCGCCTAACAATCTCTCCAATGTGGCTCTCGTCACTACGGCATACTTGCGGCCCTCTTGAATCAGAGCGCCTAACAATCTCCCCAATGTGGCTCTCGCCACTCCGTCATACTTGCGGCCCTCTTTGCAATCCAAGCGCCTCACAATCTCCCCAAGGTGGCACTTTCACTCCGTCACTCTTGCGGCCCTCTTTGCAATCCAAGCGCCTAACAATCTCCCCCATGTGGTTCTCGCCACTCCGTCATACTTGCGGCCCTCTTTGCAATCAAAGCGCCTAACAATCTCCCCGATGTGGCTCTCGCCACTCCGTCATACTTGCGGCCCTCTTTTCAATCCAAGCGCCTAACAATCTCCCCAATGTGGCTCTCGTCACTTTGTCATACTTGCGGCCCTCTTTGCAATCCAAGCGCCTAACAATCTCTCGATGTGGTTCTCGTCACTCCGCCATACTTGCGGCCCTCTTTGCAGTCCAAGCGCCTAACAATCTCCCCAATGTGGCTCTCGTCACACCGCCATGCTTGCGGCCCTCTTTGCAATTCAAGCGCTTAACAATCTCCCCAGTGTGGCTCTCGTCATTCCGCCATACTTGCGGCCCTCTTTGCAATGCAAAAGCCTAACAATCTCCCCAATGTGGCTCTCGCCACTCCGTCATCCTTGCGGCCCTCTTTGCAATCCAAGCGGGTAACAATCTCCCCAATGTGGCTCTCGTCACTCCACCTATATTTGCGGCCCTCTGTGCAATCAAAGCGCCTAACAATCTCCCCAGTGTTGCTCTCGCCACTCCGTCAAACTTGCAGCCCTCTTTGCAATCCAAGCGCCTAATTATGTCCCCAATGTGGCTCTCGTCACACCGTCATACTTGCGGCCCTCTTTGCCATCCAAGCGCATAACACTCTCCCCAATGTGGCATTCGCCACTCCGTCATCCTTGCGGCCCTCTTTGCAATCAGAGCGCCTTACAATCTCTACGATGTGGCTTTCGCCACTCCGCCGATATTGCGGCCCTCTTTGCAATCCAAGCGCCTAACAATCTCCCCAATATGGCTCTCGTCACTCCACCATACTTGCGGCCCTCTTTGCAATCAAAACGCTTAACAATCTCCCCAATGTGGCTCTCGTCGCTCCGTCATACTTGCGGCCCTCTTTGCAATCCAAGTGCCTACTAATTTCCCTAATGTGGCTCTCTTCACACCGTCATACTTGCGGCCCTCTTTGCAATCCAAACGCCTAACAATCTCCCCAATGTGGCTCTCGTCACACCGTCACTCGTCACACCAGTAGAGTTACTACGTCACCAAGGATTATTGTTGACCTTAAGTTCGACGCTACGACTAACTAGGTACCACCGTTCATCCACAATCGAAACCGAAAGTGGAACTTGACAAGAAAATCTTTGAAATTGCGGCGACGCCTCACGTCGCTCACAAAAAACATAGCGACGCGATGATTTTTTTGAAAGTAGACCATGTTCATATCTACCTTGAGAAGTAACTTTAAGATCCCCCAATTAAACAATATAGCCGTAAAGAATATAATTCTAAAAAACAGAGTGTCTTTGAGCACGTCTTTGACGACGCGTAGCGTCTCTTGTTAAATGGTTAATATAATAATGATTAGAGTTTCTCCGTTGGACATTCATACTCTATACATAAAACATGTTAATGCTTGCTTTGCAAAAATGGTTAGCCGAGGAAACATGTTTTAATGTTGGCGTGATGACGAGCTATCTGAATACAACAAGCTATGCCATACATTGAGACCAGTGTGTTATCTACCAGTGTAAGCAACGCTACTTCCATCGATTGGCGTGGCGTACGAAGTAACGTTGTAGCTTCGAATACTTGAGGTCTGGGGTTCGAGACCCGGTACACCCACTCTTTTTTGTTCCACCATTTTCACGCATTAATATCAATGCATCAACGTGAATGGACACGGTTTATTTTTTACCGGTTAAACGGCTCGTTGTTTCCACAAACGATTTACTCTTTCGCGATCACGCGATCAAGATCTATCAAAGGCGATTTTAAAAAAACAATGTGTTGAAACTGAATTTTTAGAGTTAGTTAAAAAACGGCTTCCTGGATATTCTTGGATGTTTTTTAAATCCAATGAGACCCTCGCTGTCCATAAATCTATCTAGCTTTGGTGTTACAATTACAATAAGAATGAATCGAGATACAATGAGATGTATTCATGCATACATTGAGAGCAGTGGGTTATCTATCAGTGTAAGCGATCTAACTTCCATCGAGTGGCATGGCGTACGGGGTAGCGAAACCGACTAGCGTTTTCGCGGTCCGGGGTTCGAGTCCCGTAACCTGCAGTCTTTTTTTCTTCCATATTCAGACAAGCAAAGTTGAGAAGGGTTTACTAAGGGGAAATTTTTTTTTCAAGCGCTCGTAGCTACCATACGGGATGTCCAAATTTGTTTTTGTATTTTTTTTTATTTTTTTGCGTTAATTATCTAGACATCCTGAAAACAAAAATGTGCTGTTTGCAATCCATGTGCCTAACATCTCCCTAATGTGGCTCTCGCCACTCCGTCATACTTGCGGCCCTCTTTGCAATCCAAGCGTCTAACAATCTCCCTAGTGTTGCTCTCGCCACTCCGTCATACTTGCGGCCCTCTTTGCAAACCAAGCGCCTAACAATCTCCCCAATGTGGCTCTCTTCACACCGTCATACTTGCGGCCCTCTTTGCAATCCAAGCGCCTAACAATCTCCCCAATGTGGCTCTCGTCGCTCCGTCATACTTGCGGCCCTCTTTGCAATCCAAGTGCCTACTAATTTCCCTAATGTGGCTCTCTTCACACCGTCATACTTGCGGCCCTCTTTGCAATCCAAACGCCTAACAATCTCCCCAATGTGGCTCTCATCACTCCACCATACTTGCGGCTCTCTTTGCAATCCAAGCACCTAACAATCTTCCCAATGTGGCTCTCGTCACTGCACCATACTTGCGGCCCTCTTTGCAATCCAAGCGCCTCACAATCTCCCCAGTGTTTCTCTCGTCACTCCACCATACCTGCGGCCCACTTTGCAATCAAAACGCCTTACAATCTCCCCGATGTGGCTCTCGCCACTCCGTCATACTTGCGGCCCTCTTTGCAATCCAAGCGCCTAACAATCTCCCCAATGTGGTTCTCGCCACTCCGTCATTCTTGCGGCCCTCCTTGCAATCAAAGCGCATAACAATCTCCCCGATGTGGCTCTCGTCACACCGTCATACTTGCGGCCCTCTTTTCAAACAAGCGCCTAACAATCTCCCCAGTGTGGCTTTCCCACTCCGTCATACTTGCGGCCCTCTTTGCAATCCAAGCGCCTAACAATCTCCCCAAGGTGGCTCTTTCACTCCGTCACTCTTGCGGCCCTCTTTGCAATCCAAGCGCCTAACAATCTCTCCAATGTGGCTCTCGTCACTCCGGCATACTTGCGGCCCTCTTGAATCAGAGCGCCTAACAATCTCCCCAATGTGGCTCTCGCCACTCCGTCACACTTGCGGCCCTCTTTGCAATCCAAGCGCCTCCCAATCTCCCCAAGGTGGCACTTTCACTCCGTCACTCTTGCGGCCCTCTTTGCAATCCAAGCGCCTAACAATCTCCTCCATGTGGTTCTCGCCACTCCGTCATACTTGCGGCCCTCTTTGCAATCACAGCGCCTAACAATCTCCCCGATGTGGCTCTCGCCACTCCGTCATACTTGCGGCCCTCTTTTCAATCCAAGCGCCTAACAATCTCTCGATGTGGTTCTCGTCACTCCGCCATACTTGCGGCCCTCTTCGCAATCCAAAAGCCTAACAATCTCCCCAATGTGGCTCTCGCCACTCCGTCATCCTTGCGGCCCTCTTTGCAATCCAAGCGCCTAACAATCTCCCCAATGTGGCTCTAATCACTCCACCTATATTTGCGGCCCTCTGTGCAATCAAAGCGCCTAACAATCTCCCCAGTGTTGCTCTCGCCACTCCGTCAAACTTGCGGCCCTCTTTGCAATCCAAGCGCCTAATTATGTCCCCAATGTGGCTCTCGTCACACCGTCATACTTGCGGCCCTCTTTGCCATCCAAGCGCCTAACAATCTCCCCAATGTGGCTCTCGCCACTCCGTCATACTTGCGGCCCTCTTTGCAATCAGAGCGCCTTACAATCTCCCCGATGTGGCTTTCGCCACTCCGCCATTCTTGCGGCCCTCTTTGCAATCCAAGCGCCTAAAAATCTCCCCAATATGGCTCTCGTCTATCCACCCTACTTGCGGCCCTCTTTGCAATCAAAACGCTTAACAATCTCCCCAATGTGGCTCTCGTCAAACCTTCATACTTGCGGCCCTCTTTGCAATCCAAGTGCCTAACATATCCCCAATGTATCTCTCGTCACTCCGTCATACTTGCGGCCCTCTTTGCAATCCAAGCGCCTCACAAACTCCCCAATGTGGCTCTCGTCACTCCGTCATACTTGCGGCCCTCTTTGCAATCCAAGCGCCTAACAATCTCCCCAGTGTGGCTCTCGTAACTCTACCATACTTGCGGCCCTCTTGGCAATCCAAGCGCCTAACAATCTCCCCAATTTGGCTCTCCTCGCTCCGTCATACTTGCGGCCCTCTTTGCAATCCAAGTGCCAAACAATCTCCCCAATGTGGCTCTCGTCACACCGTCACTCGTCACACCAGTAGAGTTACTACGTCACCAAGGATTATTGTTGACCTTAAGTTCGACGCTTCGACTAACTAGGTACCACCGTTCATCCACAATCGGTACCGAAAGTGGAACCTGACAAGAAAATCTTTGAAATTTCGGCGACGCCTCACGTCGCTTACAAAAAACATAGCGACCTGATGATTTTTTTGAAAGTAGACCATGTTCATATCTACCTTGAGAAGTAACTTTAAGATCCCCCAATTAAACAATATAGCCGTAAAGAATATAATTCTAAAAAACAGAGTGTCTTTGAGCACGTCTTTGACGACGCGTAGCGTCTCTTGTTAAATGGTTAATATAATAATGATTAGAGTTTCTCCGTTGGACATTCATACTCTATACATAAAACATGTTAATGCTTGCCTTGCATTAATGGTTAGCCGAGGAAACATGTTTTAATGTTGGCGTGATGACGAGCTATCTGAATACAACAAGCTATGCCATACATTGAGACCAGTGTGTTATCTACCAGTGTAAGCAACGCTACTTCCATCGATTGGCGTGGCGTACGAAGTAACGTTGTAGCTTCGAATACTTGACGTCTGGGGTTCGAGACCCGGTACACCCACTCTTTTTTGTTCCACCATTTTCACGCATTAATATCAATGCATCAACGTGAATGGACACGGTTTATTTTTAACCGGTTAAACGGGACGTTGTTACCACAAACGATTTACTCTTTCGCGATCACGCGATCAAGATCTATCAAAGGCGATTTTAAAAAGACAATGTGTTGAAACTGAATTTTTAGAGTTAGTTAAAAAACGGCTTCCTGGATATTCTTGGATGTTTTTTAAATCCAATGAGACCCTCGCTGTCCATAAATCTATCTAGCTTTGGTGTTACAATTACAATAAGAATATATCGAGATACACTGAGATGTATTCATGCATACATTGAGAGCAGTGGGTTATCTATCAGTGTAAGCGATCCAACTTCCATCGAGTGGCATGGCGTACGGGGAAGCGACGCCGACTAGTGTTTTCGCGGTCCGAGGTTCGTGTCCCGTAACCGGCAGTCTTTTTTTCTTCCATATTCAGACAAGCAAAGTTGAGAAGGGTTTACTAAGGGGAAATTTTATTTTCAAGCGCTCGTAGCTACCATACGGGATGGTCAAATTTGTTTTTGTATTTTTATTTATTTTTTTTGCGTTAATTATCTAGACATCCTGAAAACAAAAATGTGCTGTTTGCAATCCATGTGCCTAACATCTCCCTAATGTGGCTCTCGCCACTCCGTCATACTTGCGGCCCTCTTTGCAATCCAAGCGTCTAACAATCTCCCCAGTGTATCTCTCGCCACTCCGTCATACTTGCGGCCCTCTTTGCAAACCAAGCGCCTAACAATCTCCCCAATGTGGCTCTCTTCACACCGTCATACTTGCGGCCCTCTTTGCAAACCAAGCGCCTAACAATCTCCCCAATGTGGCTCTCGTCACACCGTCATACTTGCGGCCCTCTTTGCAATCTAAGCGTCTAACAATCTCCCCAGTGTTGCTCTCGCCACTCCGTCATACTTGCGGCCCTCTTTGCAATCCAAGCGCCTAACAATCTCCCCGATGTGGCTCTCGCCACTCCGCCATACTTGCGGCCCTCTTTGCAATCCAAGCGCCTAACAAACTCCCTAAGGTGGCCCCAAGCGCCTAACAATCTCCTGATGTGGATCTCGTCACTCCGTCATACTTGCGGCCCTCTTTGCAATCCAAGCGCCTTACAATCTCCCCGATGTGGTTCTCGCCACTCCGCCATACTTGCGGCCCTCTTTGCAATCCAAGCGCCTTACAAACTGCCCAATGTGGCTCTCGTCACTCCGTCATACTTGCGGCCCTCTTTGCAATCCAAGCGCCTAACAATCTCCCCAGTGTGGCTCTCGTAACTCCACCATACTGGCGGCCCCCTTGGCAATCCAAGCGCCTAACAATCTCCCAAATGTTGCTCTCGTCGCTCTGTCATACTTGCGGCCCTCTTTGCAATCCAAGCGCCTCACAAACTCCCCAATGTGGCTCTCGTCACTCCGTCATACTTGCGGCCCTCTTTGCAATCCAAGCGCCTTACAATCTCCCCAATGTGGCTCTCGTCGCTCCGTCATACTTGCGGCCCTCTTTGCAATCCAAGTGCCAAACAATCTCCCCAATGTGGCTCTCGTCACACCGTCACTCGTCACACCAGTAGAGTTACTACGTCACCAAGGATTATTGTTGACCTTAAGTTCGACGCTACGACTAACTAGGTACCACCGTTCATCCACAATCGGTACCGAAAGTGGAACTTGACAAGAAAATCTTTGAAATTTCGGCGACGCCTCACGTCGCTCACAAAAAACATAGCGACGCGATGATTTTTTTGAAAGTAGACCATGTTCATATCTACCTTGAGAAGTAACTTTCAGATCCCCCAATTAAACAATATAGCCGTAAAGAATATAATTCTAAAAAACAGAGTGTCTTTGAGCACGTCTTTGACGACGCGTAGCGTCTCTTGTTAAATGGTTAATATAATAATGATTAAAGTTTCTCCGTTGGACATTCATACTCTATACATAAAACATGTTAATGCTTGCCTTGCATTAATGGTTAGCCGAGGAAACATGTTTTAATGTTGGCGTGATGACGAGCTATCTGAATACACCAAGCTATGCCATACATTGAGACCAGTGTGTTATCTACCAGTGTAAGCAACGCTACTTCCATCGATTGGCGTGGCGTACGACGTAACGTTGTAGCTTCGAATACTTGAGGTCTGGGGTTCGAGACCCGGTTCACCCACTCTTTTTTGTTCCACCATTTTCACGCATTAATATCAATGCATCAACGTGAATGGACACGGTTTATTTTTTACCGGTTAAACGGCTCATTGTTACCACAAACGATTTACTCTTTCGCAATCACGCGATCAAGATCTATCAAAGGCGATTTTAAAAAGACAATGTGTTGAAACTGAATTTTTAGAGTTAGTTAAAAAACGGCTTCCTGGATATTCTTGGATGTTTTTTAAATCCAATGAGACCCTCGCTGTCCATAAATCTATCTAGCTTTGGTGTTACAATTACAATAACAATGAATCGAGATACAATGAGATGTAATCATGCATACATTGAGAGCAGTGGGTTATCTATCAGTGTAAGCGATTCAACTTCCATCGAGTGGCATGGCGTACGGGGTAGCGACGCCGACTAGTGTTTTCGCGGTCCGGGGTTCATGTCCCGTAACCGGCAGTCTTTTTTTCTTCCATATTCAGACAAGCAAAGTTAAGAAGGGTTTACTAAGGGGAAATTTTTTTTTCAAGCGCTCGTAGCTACCATACGGGATGTCCAAATTTGTTTTTGTATTTTTATTTATTTTTTTTGCGTTAATTATCTAGACATCCTGAAAACAAAAATGTGCTGTTTGCAATCCATGTGCCTAACATCTCCCTAATGTGGCTCTCGCCACTCCGTCATACTTGCGGCCCTCTTTGCAATCCAAGCGTCTAACAATCTCCCCAGTGTTGCTCTCGCCACTCCGTCATACTTGCGGCCCTCTTTGCAAACCAAGCGCCTAACAATCTCCCCAATGTGGCTCTCTTCACACCGTCATACTTGCGGCCCTCTTTGCAATCCAAGCGCCTAACAATCTCCCCAATGTGGCTCTCGTCGCTCCGTCATACTTGCGGCCCTCTTTGCAATCCAAGTGCCTTCTAATTTCCCCAATGTGGCTCTCTTCACACCGTCATACTTGCGGCCCTCTTTGCAATCCAAACGCCTAACATTCTCCCCAATGTGGCTCTCGTCACTCCACCATACTTGCGGCCCTCTTTGCAATCCAAGCACCTTACAATCTTCCCAATGTGGCTCTTGTCACTGCACCATACTTGCGGCCCTCTTTGCAATCCAAGCGCCTAACAATCTCCCCAGTGTTGCTCTCGTCACTCCACCACACCTGCGGCCCTCTTTGCAATCCAAGTGCCTTACAATCTCCCCAATATGGCTCTCGCCACTCCGCCATACTTGCGGCCCTCTTTGCAATCCAAGCGCCTAACAATCTCCCCAAGGTGGCACTTTCACTCCGTCACTCTTGCGGCCCTCTTTGCAATCCAAGCGCCTAACAATCTCTCCAATGTGGCTCTCGTCACTCCGGCATACTTGCGGCCCTCTTGAATCAAAGCGCCTAACAATCTCCCCAATGTGGCTCTCGCCACTCCGTCATACTTGCGGCCCTCTTTGCAATCCAAGCGCCTCACAATCTCCCCAAGGTGGCACTTTCACTCCGTCACTCTTGCGGCCCTCTTTGCAATCAAGCGCCTAACAATCTCCCCCATGTGGTTCTTGTTACTCCGTCATACTTGCGGCCCTCTTTGCAATCAAAGCGCCTAACAATCTCCCCGATGTGGCTTTTGCCACTACGTCATACTTGCGGCCCTCTTTTCAATCCAAGCGCCTAACAATCTCCCCAATGTGGCGCTCGTCACTTTGTCATACTTGCGGCCCTCTGTGCAATCCAAGCGCCTAACAGTCTCTCGATGTGGTTCTCGTCACTCCGCCATACTTGCGGCCCTCTTTGCAGTCCAAGCGCCTAACAATCTCCCCAATGTGGCTCTCGTCACACCGCCATGCTTGCGGCCCTCTTTGCAATTCAAGCGCCTAACAATCTCCCCAGTGTGGCTCTCGTCATTCCGCCATACTTGCGGCCCTCTTTGCAATCCAAAAGCCTAACAATCTCCCCAATGTGGCTCTCGCCACTCCGTCATCCTTGCGGCCCTCTTTGCAATCCAAGCGCCGAACAATCTCCCCAATGTGGCTCTCGTCACTCCACCTATATTTGCGGCCCTCTGTGCAATCAAAGCGCCTAACAATCTCCCCAGTGTTGCTCTCGCCACTCCGTCAAACTTGCGGCCCTCTTTGCAATCCAAGCGCCTAATTATGTCCCCAAAGTGGCTCTCGTCACACCGTCATACTTGCGGCCCTCTTTGCCATCCAAGCGCCTAACAATCTCCCCAATGTGGCATTCGCCACTCCGTCATACTTGCGGCCCTCTTTGCAATCAAAGCGCCTAACAATCTCCCCGATGTGGCTCTCGCCACTCCGTCATACTTGCGGCCCTCTTTTCAATCCAAGCGCCTAACAATCTCCCCAATGTGGCTCTCGTCACTTTGTCATACTTGCGGCCCTCTTTGCAATCCAAGCGCCTAACAATCTCTCGATGTGGTTCTCGTCACTCCGCCATACTTACGGCCCTCTTTGCAGTTTAAGCGCCTAACAAACTCCCCAATGTGGCTCTCGTCACACCGCCATGCTTGCGGCCCTCTTTGCAATTCAAGCGCCTAACAATCTCCCCAGTGTGGCTTTCATCACTCCGCCATACTTGCGGCCCTCTTTGCAATCCAAAAGCCTAACAATCTCCCCAATGTGGCTCTCGCCACTCCGTCATCCTTGCGGCTTTCTTTGCAATCCAAGCGCCTAACAATCTTTGCAATGTGGCTCTCGTCACTCCACCTATATTTGCGGCCCTCTGTGCAATCAAAGCGCCTAACACTCTCCCCAGTGTTTCTCGCGCCACTCCGTCAAACTTGCGGCCCTCTTTGCAATCCAAGCGCCTAATTATGTCCCCAATGTGGCTCTCGTCACACCGTCATACTTGCGGCCCTCTTTGCCATCCAAGCGCCTAACAATCTTCCCAATGTGGCTCTCGCCAGTCCGTCATACTTGCGGCCCTCTTTGCAATCAGAGCGCCTTACAATCTCCCCGATGTGGCTTTCCCCACTCCGCCATTCTTGCGGCCCTCTTTGCAATCCAAGCGCCTAACAATCTCCTTAATATGGCTCTCGTCACTCCACCATACTTGCGGCCCTCTTTGCAATCAAAACGCTTAACAATCTCCCCAATGTGGCTCTCTCAAACCTTCATACTTGCGGCCCTCTTTGCAATCCAAGTGCCTAACATATCCCTAATGTATCTCTCGTCACTCCGTCATACTTGCGGCCCTCTTTGCAATCCAAGCGCCTCACAAACTCCCCAATGTGGCTCTCGTCACTCCATCATACTTGCGGCCCTCTTTGCAATCCAAGCACCTAACAATCTCCCCAGTGTGGCACTCGTAACTCCACCATACTTGCGGCCCTCTTGGCAATCCAAGCGCCTAACAATCTCCCCAATTTGGCTCTCGTCGCTCCGTCATACTTGTGGCCCTCTTTGCAATCCAAGTGCCAAACAATCTCCCCAATGTGGCTCTCGTCACACCGTCACTCGTCACACCAGTAGAGTTACTACGTCACCAAGGATTATTGTTGACCTAAAGTTCGACGCTACGACTAACTAGGTACCACCGTTCATCCACAATCGGTACCGAAAGTGGAACTTGACAAGAAAATCTTTGAAATTTCGGCGACGCCTCACGTCGCTCACAAAAAACATAGCGACCTGATGATTTTTTTGAAAGTAGACCATGTTCATATCTACCTTGGGAAGTAACTTTAAGATCCCCCAATTAAACAATATAGCCGTAAAGAATATAATTCTAAAAAACAGAGTGTCTTTGAGCACGTCTTTGACGACGCGTAGCGTCTCTTGTTAAATGGTTAATATAATAATGATTAGAGTTTCTCCGTTGGACGTTCATACTCTATACATAAAACATGTTAATGCTTGCCTTGCATTAATGGTTAGCCGAGGAAACATGTTTTAATGTTGGCGTGATGACGAGCTATCTGAATACAACAAGCTATGCCATACATTGAGACCAGTGTGTTATCTACCAGTGTAAGCAACGCTACTTCCATCGATTGGCGTGGCGTACGAAGTAACGTTGTAGCTTCGAATACTTGAGGTCTGGGGTTCGAGACCCGATACACCCACTCTTTTTTGTTCCACCATTTTCACGCATTAATATCAATGCATCAACGTGAATGGACACGGTTTATTTTTTACCGGTTAAACGGCTCGTTGTTACCACAACCGATTTACTCTTTCGCGATGACGCGATCAAGATCTATCAAAGGCGATTTTAAAAAGACAATGTGTTGAAACTGAATTTTTAGAGTTAGTTAAAAACGGCTTCCTGGATATTCTTGGATGTTTTTTAAATCCAATGAGACCCTCGCTGTCCATAAATCTATCTAGCTTTGGTGTTACAATTACAATAAGAATGAATCGAGATACAATGAGATGTATTCATGCATACATTGAGAGCAGTGGGTTATCTATCAGTGTAAGCGATCCAACTTCCATTGAGTGGCATGGCGTACGGGGTAGCGACGCCGACTAGTGTTTTCGCGGTCCGGGGTTCGAGTCCCGTAACCGGCAGTCTTTTTTTCTTCCATATTCAGAGAAGCAAAGTTGAGAAAGGTTTACTAAGGGGAAATTTTTTTTTCAAGCGCTCGTAGCTACCATACGGGATGGTCAAATTTGTTTTTGTATTTTTATTTATTTTTTTGCGTTAATTATCTAGAAATCCTGAAAACAAAAATGTGCTGTTTGCAATCCATGTGCCTAACATCTCCCTAATGTGGCTCTCGCCACTCCGTCACTCTTGCGGCCCTCTTTGCAATCCAAGCGCCTAACAATCTCTTCAATGTGGCTCTCGTCGCTCCGGCATACTTGCGGCCCTCTTGAATAAGAGCGCCTAACAATCTCCCCAATGTGGCTCTCGCCACTCCGTCACTCTTGCGGCCCTCTTTGCAATCCAAGCGCCTAACAATCTCCCCCATGTGGTTCTCGCCACTCCGTCATACTTGAGGCCCTCTTTGCAATCAAAGCGGTTAACAATCTCCCCGATGTGGCTCAAGACACTCCGTCATACTTGCGGCCCTCTTTTCAATCCAAGCGCCTAACAATCTCCCCAATGTGGCTCTCGTCACTTTGTCATACTTGCGGCCCTCTTTGCAATCCAAGCGCCTAACAATCTCTCGATGTGGTTCTCGTCACTCCGCCATACTTGCGGCCCTCTTTGCAGTCCAAGCGCCTAACAATCTCCCCAATGTGGCTCTCGTCACACCGCCATGCTTGCGGCCCTCTTTGCAATTCAAGCGCCTAACAATCTCCCCAGTGTGGCTCTCGTCACTCCGCCATACTTGCGGCCCTCTTTGCAATCCAAAAGCCTAACAATCTCCCCAATGTGGCTCTCGCCACTCCGTCATCCTTGCGGCCCTCTTTGCAATCCAAGCGCCTAACAATCTCCCCAATGTGGCTCTCGTCAATCCACCTATATTTGCGGCCCTCTGTGCAATCAAAGCGCCTTACAATCTCCCCAGTGTTGCTCTCGCCACTCCGTCAAACTTGCGGCCCTCTTTGCAATCCAAGCGCCTAATTATGTCCCCAATGTGGCTCTCGTCACACCGTCATACTTGCGGCCCTCTTTGCCATCCAAGCGCCTAACAATCTCCCCAATGTGGCTCTCGCCAGTCCGTCAAACTTGCGGCCCTCTTTACAATCAGAGCGCCTTACAATCTCCCCGATGTGGCTTTCGCCACTCCGCCATTCTTGCGGCCCTCTTTGCAATCCAAGCGCCTTACATCTCCCCAATATGGCTCTCGTCACTCCACCATACTTGCGGCCCTTTTTGCAATCAAAACGCTTAACAATCTCCCCAATGTGGCACTCTCAAACCTTCATACTTGCGGCCCTCTTTGCAATCCAAGTGCCTAACATATCCCCAATGTATCTCTCGTCACTCCGTCATACTTGCGGCCCTCTTTGCAATCCAAGCGCCTCACAAACTCCCCAATGTGGCTCTCGTCACTCCGTCATACTTGCGGCCCTCTTTGCAATCCAAGCACCTAACAATCTCCCCAGTGTGGCTCTCGTAACTCCACCATACTTGCGGCCCTCAAAAAACAGAGTGTCTTTGAGCACGTCTTTGACGACGCGTAGCGTCTCTTGTTAAATGGTTAATATAATAATGATTAGAGTTTCTCCGTTGGACATTCATACTCTATACATAAAACATGTTAATGCTTGCCTTGCATTAATGGTTAGCCGAGGAAACATGTTTTAATGTTGGCGTGATGACGAGCTATCTGAATACAACAAGCTATGCCATACATTGAGACCAGTGTGTTATTTACCAGTGTAAGCAACGCTACTTCCATCGATTGGCGTGGCGTACGAAGTAACGTTGTAGCTTCGAATACTTGAGGTCTGGGGTTCGAGACCCGGTACACCCACTCTTTTTTGTTCCACCATTTTCACGCATTAATATCAATGCATCAACGTGAATGGACACGGTTTATTTTTTACCGGTTAAACGGCTCGTTGTTACCACAATCGATTTACTCTTTCGCGATCACGCGATCAAGATCTATCAAAGGCGATTTTAAAAAGACAATGTGTTGAAACTGAATTTTTAGAGTTAGTTAAAAAACGGCTTCCTGGATATTCTTGGATGTTTTTTAAATCCAATGAGACCCTCGCTGTCCATAAATCTATCTAGCTTTGGTGTTACAATTACAATAAGAATGAATCGAGATACAATGAGATGTATTCATGCATACATTGAGAGCAGTGGGTTATCTATCAGTGTAAGCGTTCCAACTTCCATCGAGTGGCATGGCGTACGGGGTAGCGACGCCGACCAGTGTTTTCGCGGTCCGGGGTTCGAGTCCCGTAACCGGCAGTCTTTTTTCTTCCATATTCAGAGAAGCAAAGTTGAGAAGGGTTTACTAAGGGAAATTTTTTTTTCAAGCGCTCGTAGCTACCATACGGGATGGTCAAATTTGTTTTTGTATTTTTATTTATTTTTTTTGCGTTAATTATCTAGACATCCTGAAAACAAAAATGTGCTGTTTGCAATCCATGTGCCTAACATCTCCCTAATGTGGCTCTCGCCACTCCGTCACTCTTGCGGCCCTCTTTGCAATCCAAGCGCCTAACAATCTCTCGATGTGGTTCTCGTCGCTCCGTCATACTTGCGGCCCTCTTTGCAATCCAAGCGCCTAACAATTTCCCAATGTGGCTCTCGTCACACCGCCATGCTTGCGGCCCTCTTTGCAATTCAAGCACCTAACAATCTCCCCAGTGTGGCTCTAGTCATTCCGCCATATTTGCGGCCCTCTTTGCAATCCAAAAGCCAAACAATCTCCCCAATGTGGCTCTCGCCACTCCGTCATCCTTGCGGCCCTCTTTGCAATCCAAGCGCCTAACAATCTCCCCAATGTGGCTCTCGTCACTCCACCTATATTTGCGGCCCTCTGTGCAATCAAAGCGCCTAACAATCTCCCCAGTGTTGCTCTCGCCACTCCGTCAAACTTGCGGCCCTCTTTGCAATCCAAGCGCCTAATTATGTTCCCAATGTGGCTCTCGTCACACCGTCATACTTGCGGCCCTCTTTGCCATCCAAGCGCCTAACAATCTCTCCAATGTGGCATTCGCCACACCGCCATGCTTGCGGCCCTCTTTGCAATTCAAGCACCTAACAATCTCCCCAGTGTGGCTCTCGTCATTCCGCCATATTTGCGGCCCTCTTTGCAATCCAAAAGCCAAACAATCTCCCCAATGTGGCTCTCGCCACTCCGTCATCCTTGCGGCCCTCTTTGCAATCCAAGCGCCTAACAATCTCCCCAATGTGGCTCTCGTCACTCCACCTATATTTGCGGCCCTCTGTGCAATCAAAGCGCCTAACAATCTCCCCAGTGTTGCTCTCGCCACTCCGTCAAACTTGCGGCCCTCTTTGCAATCCAAGCGCCTAATTATGTTCCCAATGTGGCTCTCGTCACACCGTCATACTTGCGGCCCTCTTTGCCATCCAAGCGCCTAACAATCTCTCCAATGTGGCATTCGCCACTCCGTCATACTTGCGGCCCTTTTTGCAATCAAAGCGCCTAACATTTTCCCCGATGTGGCTCTCGCCACTCCGTCATACTTGCGGCCCTCTTTTCAATCCAAGCGCCTAACAATCTCCCCAATGTGGCTCTCGTCACTTTGTCATACTTGCGGCCCTCTTTGCAATCCAAGCGCCTTACAATCTCTCGATGTGGTTCTCGTCACTCCACCATACTTGCGGCCCTCTTTGCTGTCCAAGCGCCTAACAATCTCCCCAATGTGGCTCTCGTCACACCGCCATGTAGCGGCCCTCTTTGCAATTCAAGCGCCTAACAATCTCCCCAGTGTGGCTCTCGTCACTCCGCCATACTTGCGGCCTTCTTTGCAATCCAAAAGCCTAACAATCTCCCCAATGTGGCTCTCGCCACTCCGTCATCCTTGCGGCCCTCTTTGCAATCCAAGCGCCTAACACTCTCCCCAATGTGGCTCTCGTCACTCCACCTATATTTGCGGCCCTCTGTGCAATCAAAGCGCCTAACAATCTCCCCAGTGTTGCTCTCGCCACTCCGTCAAACTTGCGGCCCTCTTTGCAATCCAAGCGCCTTATTATGTCCCCAATGTGGCTCTCGTCACACCGTCATACTGGCGGCCCTCTTTGCCATCCAAGCGCCTAACAATCTCCCCAATGTGGCTCTCGCCAGTCCGTGATCTTGCGGCCCTCTTTGCAATCCGAGCGCCTTACAATCTCCCCGATGTGGCTTTCGCCACTCCGCCATTCTTGCGGCCCTCTTTGCAATCCAAGCGCCTAACAATCTCCCCAATATGGCTCTCGTCACTCCACCATACTTGCGGCCCTCTTTGAAATCAAACCGCTTAACAATCTCCCCAATGTGGCTCTCTCAAACCTTCATACTTGCGGCCCTCTTTGCAATCCAAGTGCCTAACATATCCCCAATGTATCTCTCGTCACTCCGTCGTACTTGCGGCCCTCTTTGCAATCCAAGCGCCTCACAAACTCCCCAATGTGGCTCTCGTCTTTCCGTCATAGTGCGGCCCTCTTTGCAATCCAAGCACCTAACAATCTCCCCAGTGTGGCTCTCGTAACTCCACCATACTTGCGGCCCTCTTGGCAATCCAAGCGCCTAACAATCTCCCCAATTTGGCTCTCGTCGCTCCGTCATACTTGCGGCCCTCTTTGCAATCCAAGTGCCAAACAATCTCTTCAATGTGGCTCTCGTCACACCGTCACTCGTCACACCAGTAGAGTTACTACGTCACCAAGGATTATTGTTGACCTTAAGTTCGACGCTACGACTAACTAGGTACCACCGTTCATCCACAATCGGTACCGAAAGTGGAACTTGACAAGAAAATCTTTGAAATTTCGGCGACGCCTCACGTCGCTCACAAAAAACATAGCGACCTGATGCTTTTATTGAAAGTAGACCATGTTCATATCTACCTTGAGAAGTAACTTTAAGATCCCCCAATTAAACAATATAGCCGTAAAGAATATAATTCTAAAAAACAGAGTGTCTTTGAGCACGTCTTTGACGACGCGTAGCGTCTCTTGTTAAATGGTTAATATAATAATGATTAGAGTTTCTCCGTTGGACATTCATACTCTATACATAAAACATGTTAATGCATGCCTTGCATTAATGGTTAGCCGAGGAAACATGTTTTAATGTTGGCGTGATGACGAGCTATCTGAATACAACAAGCTATGCCATACATTGAGACCAGTGTGTTATCTACCAGTGTAAGCAACGCTACTTCCATCGATTGGCGTGGCGTACGAAGTAACGTTGTAGCTTCGAATACTTGAGGTCTGGGGTTCGAGACCCGGTACACCCACTCTTTTTTGTTCCACCATTTTCACGCATTAAGGCCGGGCACCTCATTATATATACAGTTTGCCTGACCCTCGCGGAGAGCAGGTAGTTTCTTCAGTCTGAGTTGAACCGTCGGGGGGGGTGTACGCATTTTTGCTCCCTGACAATTTCTACAGACG